>OZ022265.1:73313294-73335794 GCA_963978885.1 Nemotelus pantherinus | reverse complement strand
AAGATTGGCAAGTGGTTTCAACCATTTTGGACGATGTTGTAATTGATTCAAATAATCCTGAGACCACGAATTACAGAATTGTTGCATGATGTGTTGTAGATACTTCCATCTACGAGACGATGACATGCTGGTTGTAGTATGTATCGGTTCGGGTACTGCGTTGAGTGGTTGTCCAACCAGAAAATGTCCGGGTGTCAACATGAAATTGTCATTTGGATCGTTCTTGACTTGACACAATGGTCTTGAGTTTAAACATGCCTCTATTTGAGCGAGAATAGTGGCATATTCTTCGAATGTAAGCGTTGAACTGCCAACGGTTCGGCGTAAGTGATATTTTATAGATTTTACTCCAGCCTCCCAGAGTCCGCCAAAATGGGGTGCTGCAGGAGGATTCATGTGCCAGTTTATGAATTTGGTTGTTAGGTATTTCGCTGCTAACGGTTGGGCTTCTTTGATGGCTTGCTGTAGGTCCTTTTCTAGTAGTGCCTTTCCTCCAATGAAGTTAGTGCCGCAGTCTGAATAGATGTCTGTGCACAATCCTCTTCTGGCCGTAAAGCGTTTGAGTGCCGCTACAAAAGCTTCTGCTGAAAGACTAGACACCAATTCGATGTGTACAGCCTTTGTTGCCATGCACACAAAAATGCAGAAATATGCCTTTTGAATCTTGGCATTGCGAATAGTTGATGATTTTATCATCACTGGTCCAGCATAATCTATTCCGACCTTTGTAAATGGTTTTGTTATATTAACCCTGGCTGACGGTAAGTTCCCCATTAATTGATTGGAGACTGCTTGCCTATATCGAGTGCACCTGATACATTGATGCAATCTTGTAGTTATAGTCCGTCTGCCATCTAATATCCAGAATGAATTTCTGATAGTATTCAAAACCAGCGACGTACCTCCATGCATTGTTTCTATGTGGGTTTTGTCAATTAGAAGCAACGTCACATGATGGTCTTTAGGCAAGATTATTGGATGCCTTCTATCATAAGGTAATAGAGCATGTTTTAATCTTCCCCCTACCCGGATTACTCCATTTTTATCAGCTATTGGATTTAGTCTTAATAGTTTACTTTTGTTTGATATGGGCTGATTTTGTAGTAACTTGTGGTATTCTTCTGGAAATGATGCCATCTGTACCAACTTGACTACAGTGGTTTGGGCTTGCTTAAATTCTCTTGTTGATATTGCTTGAGATCTTTTAGTGTGTGCATTTTTGCAATTGTATACAAAGCGTTGAATTAACGCAACAACTAGAACCAAGCGCGAAAACGATGAATACCGAAGTAAAATGTTGTTTTCTATGTTGGTTACCAAATTAATTAATGCTGGCTCTCTTTCTTCTAATGTCGTTGTACCAATGTCTTGGGTTTTTTCTGGCCAATTTATTTTCGGTTTGGTGAGCCATTGAGGTCCATACCACCACAAGTTGTTTTGGAGGAGGTTGCTTGTTGAGATACCTCGTGAAGCCAAATCTGCTGGGTTGTCCTTTGATGACACATGGTGCCACTTGTCAAATCTTATGTTGTCCTGAATTTCGATTACTCTATTGGCCACATAAGTTTTCCATCTTGATGGATGCTGCTTTATCCAATGCAATACGATCGTCGAGTCAGTCCAGGCGTAGATTGGTGTGTCTTGAAGTTGCATCCCTTGGACTACTGTTTTCATTAATCGTACCAATAGTAATGCGCCATTTAATTCCAGTCTTGGAATTGTTGTCGGCTTGATTGGTGCAACCCGCGTTTTGGAGGTCAGTAAGTGTGTTGTAGTAACACCATTTTCTTGTTCTACACGAATATATATGGCTGCTGCGTATGCTCTTGATGATGCATCACAAAAACCATGTATTTGAATCTGCGCACCTGATGAATATGATACCCATCTTGGAATTGAAAGATTTTCTAACAATTTCAGACTGTCTATGAAATTTTCCCAGTGTTTTTGTACTGATTTGGATACTATATTATCCCAGTCTGTTCCAGTAATCCATAACATTTGCATGAGAAGTTTTGCTTCAATAATGATAGGTGCCAACCACCCTAGAGGATCGTATAATGAAGCAATTCCTGACAAGATACTTCTTTTTGTCGTGACTTGGACTTGCGGCAATGGTTTGAATGAAAACGCAAAATTATCGCTCTTAGGATACCATTTGATTCCTAACGTTTTAATGGCTTCTGCATCTGCGAAGGTCAAGACGTTTTGAAGTTCTACATGTTCTGGTGGTAAGTGATGTAGCAATTGGTTATCGTTACTTGCCCATTTTCGCAAGTTGAACCCCGCTGATTTCATCATTTGAATTAGTTGCTGTTGCAACTCCGTAGCTTGTGCTATTGTGTCAGCGCCAGTCAAAACATCGTCGACATAAAAGTTTTCAAAAACTGCTTTTGATGCTAAAGGCCATTTGGTTTTTTCATCTTCAGCCAATTGTTGCATCGTTCGTATAGCCAGATACGGTGCTGATGTCGTGCCAAATGTTACAGTCTTTAATTGATAGTCTTGAACTCTTCCAGTCTTGGGATGTCGCCATACTATGCGCTGAAACGTATGATGTTCAGGGTGTATCTCAATCATCCGATACATTTTTTCAATGTCCGCATTTAAAGCATATTTGTACTTTCTCCAATTCAACAGTGTGATATATAATGTTGGCTGTATGGTTGGACCCTTTAACAACATTTGGTTTAATGATTTGCCATTTGTTGTTCTTGCTGATGCGTCGAATACTACGCGTAGTTTAGTAGTAGTGCTGTCCTTGAAAACTGCATGGTGAGGAATGTAGTAATGCAGTTCACTATCATCTGGGGGATTTACTTCTTCCATATGATTTAAATGTATGTATTCATCCAGGCATTTGCCATATTCATTTACGAATACTGAGTTTTTCATGAATTGTTTTTGGAGTGTTCCAAATCTTCTAATGGCTTGCTGCCTTGATTGCCCTAATGTTGGTAGCGTATCATGTTGAAACGGTAATTTGATTTGATACCTGCCGGATGGTAGCCTTTTGTGCGTGTTCTGAAATATTTCTTCACATAGAGCTTCTTCTGGTGCTAGAACTGGCTTAGCTTGAACTTCTTCAATTTCCCAGAATTTTTTAATTTGTTTGTCCAACGTTTCTGTTGTGATCATAAATGAATTTGTGGCATGTTTAGAAATATTTTCAGCCTTTCTGAGCAAAATCCAACCGAATATAGTTTTTATTGCTGTCGGTACAGCATCTGAGCCTGGAATAATACCTTCTTGTATTATTCTAGCATACACCTTAGCCCCTAGTAAGGCGTCAATTTTATTCGGTTTCCAAAATGTTGGATCTGCTAGCTCCAATTTGTTGAGATGTTGGCAACCTGTTGTGTTGATGATTCTACTTGGTAGATCACCAGTGATTTTTCGTATAACGAAGAAGTTTTCTTCGATAGAAGTTTGATTTTTTCCACATGAGCGTAGGGTTAATTTGACTTGTTTGTTGGACTGACCCGTGTTGCTCATGTTCAGTCCTAAGACTTTTACTGAAGCTGGTTTGCACACTGCTTGCAGTTTTTTACACGCTGCTTGTGTTATGAATGACGCTTCTGACCCTGTGTCAATAAAACATCGTAGGGTAACTTGTTTCCCGTGCTCTGTTTGAGCGATGACTAATGCTGTGGATAGTAACGCATGAGAAGTTTCCCATGTGAAATGATTGTGAGTGACTTGTGTTTCACTTTCACTGGGCCCAGAATTTGAATTGCTTGAAGTATGGTTACTATCCCTTGACATTGAGTGCTGTTTTGAACTTGATTTGACTTGACTTTCCTTCTTAGAGTGTAAAGAATGATTGTCTTTTGAGTTGTCATGTAACGTTGTGTGATGCCTTTGCTTGCATTTGACACACGTGAACTTGCTTGGACAATCCTTGACTGTATGTTTGTTTGACAAACAGTTAAAGCATCGTCCTGATGATATAACTAGGCTTCGTCTTTTAGTTATATCCATCCCTTGGTACTTTCTACACATTTGTAGGTTATGTACCTGATCACAAGCCGAACATTTTGTGGCTTGGATTGTGTAATGTGACTTCGTTGTCTGTTTATGAGAATCCCGCGTTTGACTTGTATTGGGGACTATTGTATCTGCTATTGCTTCTAGGACTCTTAGCCTTGTATCCAGGAATGTCCTGAATTGAAGGTAGCTTGGTAGCTCCTTGGATGCGCCTAATTGTTCTTCCCATAGTTTGAGTGTTGTGAATGGTAATTTTTGTGTTAGCATGTGTATTAACATGATATCCCACGTGGACGTATCCACTTGCAAACTTCGTAATTGCTGCAAACACTCTTCGGTTGTGTTGATGAGCGATTTTAAACCATTAGCCGTTTCTGATGCTAATTTGGGTTGAGTGGTTAATATTTTAAGTTGATGATTGGTTAAAATTCTCTTGTTCTCGAATCTTTCTGTCAGTTTTTCCCATGCAGATAGATAATCTTCGTTGGTAAGTGGAACATGACGTAGCCATCTTTCTGCTTCGCCCGTCAGTGATGCCTTTAAGTAGTACAATTTTTGTACTAACTTTAACTTTGGGTTTGTATGTACCATTGCTACGAATACATCACGAAACGATTTCCACTGGTCATAATTACCATCGTATTTAGGTAGTGGCATTTTTGGTAACACATTTTCTTCATGCTCAATCATTGTATGGTGTGGAAACAGGTGTGTTGAATCAGTAAGTGCAGCATGTGGTCGTAATTCGTCCAATATTGTTCCCAGGTACAGACAATATTTTGTTTCTAGCTTGGTGTAGTTATCATCTGAACTGTAGGTGTGAGATGTGTCTGACGTGTCTTGACTCAAAACCTCGTGGATTTCTTCATCTAACAGTTTATATTCTGCCCATAGTTTCTTGATTTCCTCTGATTTCGCTTCGTAGAAGCCCTGTGTGCACTGCTCCCGTGGTGTGTTGTTTCCATTTTCAATCACCCTTTCCAACCGTGCTCTCAAAGTTTGTTCTTTGAGCAACAATGACTTTAATTCTACCATATTGAACAATTGAATGATCTAATTTTATGAACTTTGAATCTATTTGCAATGTCAGACTGAATAAGCTAAGCGAAATCCTGGATGGAACCACCAAAAAATGTGGGTTCACAAACTATGCACCAGTGCACTAAATTGTCCTGAATGGAACCATCAAAAAATGTTCCTGAACCTATGCACCAATGCGCAAAAAATGTATCCTTAAATACAAGATAATGAGGTGTGTAGCGGTATGAAAATATCACTTAGTTCCTTATTCAAAACTTTATTGCAAATAAATTCAATTCTTTTTAACCAAAAATACAACAATAACTTAAAATATTAATTTCAATACACTTCACTCAATCACAAATATCAAATGGTACGGGATTAAAATTACCGTTTGCATATTGTGTGTTCTATGAACTCTATAGCATATCAACACACTATACGAAACGGTACTTTCTGGGTGTACCGTACATTAATATTACACAACCTTAACTACACGTGTATTTGTTAATGTCTTACTTACTACACTTCTTATAGTTTGTCAAAGTTATAAGTGAGTAAGATGGAATTTGAATGTTGTGTAAAGATAGCCTTATCGGCATGCGTTTACACCTATTCGAAATTCCGAGTGAAACTATTAGTCAGAAGAGAGAAAGAAAGAACAATTAGCATTTTAAAGGCACAATACCTGAAAGAATGTGTTGCCTCAATGAGTCTAATCGCAAATAGGACGATTGTCGAGTTGGCTCTGCCTTTTATTGTGTTTTTCTGTCCTCCATCTTGAGTGGGGAAATTCTCCACATTTATGATAATCATTAAATTTGACGTTATTATTATTTGAACTTCTGATATTGTTATCTCAGAAATTCGTGAATTTAATTTTCCTTGATTACCAACTGAATATCATAATATTTGAATAATTTTAATTGAGTTTGAATAAAATTTCATGTTCCATAATTTTATTCACACAATAAATGGCGGCCTAGTCTCCACTTTCGCTTTGCTATAAAGTTGGCGGATTCTCATGTATTTCATCTCTCATATGATTTTGAGGCGCCAATTTCAGTTTGAAAAAAGAAAACAAACAAACGATATTTAGTTTATTTTATAATACAATTTTAATTTTAATGGATTATATATATCTATTAATTACAACTGTGATGACAAATTGTTTTTTGGTTATGTTGATAAGTTGCTGCAACATATATATATATATATATATATATATATATATATATATATATATATATATATATATATATATATATATATATATATATATATATATATATATATATATATATATATATATATATATATATATATATATATATATATATATATATATATATATATATATATATATATATATATATATATATATATATATATATATATATATATATATATATATATATATACAGTGGTGGTCATTAAAATAGAGCCACTGATTATAACGTAATAAAATGTTTGGTGGGAATTGACATAACTTGCATAAAAGAAAGAAATAGCTAGCAACAAAATGTATATTTCAAGTAGGTACATATAACACAAAGAAAGCATCAAAAGCTACTCATTAAAAAAAAAATAGTATAACAAGCAAAAGTAACTAAAATTCTATGGTCATTGAAATAGAGCCATTACATATTTCATATCTTTTGTCTACAAAATCGAATATCAAATGACATATTTCGGTTTCAATTACTTAAATTTAATCAATATTTAATAGCTTGACCCTTACTTTTGACTACGGCTCTTCAGCGTCGGGGCATTGAATCGACTAACTGCTGACACTGTTTGATGGAAATAGACTCCCATTCCTTTTGAACAACCTCCCATAATTGTGCTTTATTTCTTACGTTGTAATTGCCAACAGCACATTTTAATTGTTGGCATAGATTCTCAGTCGGATTGAGGTCGGGCGATTGAGAAGGGCACGGCAAAATGGACAACTTATGATCCGCGAAAAACTTTTTTGCCCTCCGAGATGTATGTTTCGGATCATTGTCTTGTTGTAATGTCCATTTTAATGGCATATTATCTTCAGCAAACGGGAGCATAGTATTTTCAAGTATATTAACATAAGCATGTTGATTCATATTCTCTTTTATCCAATAAATTGGTCCGATTCCGTACCAAGAAAACGATCCCCATAGTTTTATGTTCCCTCCTCCATGTTTTACAGTTTTTTTTGTGTATTGTGGGAGGAATTCTTTGTTCGGAGGTCTTCTAACGTAATTCCGACCATCGGAACCAAATAAATTTATTTTCGTTTCATCCGTCCATAAGATATTCCTCCACCATTTTAGGGCATCAGGACCATCCCAGTTGATATGGTCAGTTGCAAACTTAAGCCGGTCAAACAAACACCTAAGCCGGTTCTTAATATTTTTCTTAGATAAGAGTGGAACTTTCCTGGCGACTCTTCCATTTAAATTATGCTCTTGAAGTCTTCTGCGAACAGTACGTGCACTTACGTCAAGATCTAATTCAATCTTAATGTTTTTAGAAGACTTGAATGGATCTCTTTTTGATGTGTGAGCAATGAGTCGATCAGTTTGGGCAGTCGTTTTTTTCTTTGCTCCACGATTTTCCACATTTGGTTTTGGTTTGAAAGCATTTTCAACCATTTTCTTCGAACAGCCGATAATTCTAGCTATCTCACGTTGAGATTTGCCTTCGTCCGGTAATGTTAAAATTTTTGTTCTTTCTTCCAAAGAACAATGTATTCCGCGTCCCATTTTCACTAAAATTCGACATGGATACATCCTAAATTTGATATTTTTTTATAATATTAACTATTACCTGATAGTACAATAGCAAAAAGGCTGGCAGGAATATCCTTTAAAGAAGAACACTCGAAATAAACACACGTTGGCTCTATTAATCTGACCAGGCAAAATTGACACGTTTCCAGAAAGTGCGTTTCCGCTCACGAATGGAAATACACCTAAAATGAAATAGTCATAGTATGTTGTACTAAACTTATTGTTCAGTTCATATCATAGATGGCGGAAGAGTAAGTGTACAAATTTGTTCTAAAATTTATACAAGAACCATATGTAAAGTCGTGGCTCTATATATATAAATATATATATGTATATATATATATATATATATATATATATATATATAAATATATATATATATATATATATATATAAATATATATATATATATATATATATATATATATATATATATATATATATATATATATATATATATATATATATATATATATATATATATATATTTAAGACAATGCAGCAAAATGATGGAATTTGCAAGTGTTCATAATTTTTTGGCCAGGGACTGTATATATATATATATATATATATATATATATATATATATATATATATATATATATAAATTTAAATTAATTTAATATATATATATATATATATATATATATATATATATATATTTATTTATATATATATATATATATATATATATATATATATATATATATATTTATTTATATATATATATATATATATATATATATATATATATATTTATTTATATATATATATATATATATATATATATTTATTTATATATATATATATATATATATATATATATATATATATATATATATATATATATATATATATATATATATATTGCTTTGCCCACAATTTTCTCGCTGCATACATTATGACGTGCCTTCCATCGCTCGATCCAACCTTCACTGCAAACAAATTCGTTCTGTATTTTCCTGGCGAAATCTTCTGCTTTCGTTTTTAAAACTAAAATATATATATATATATAAATATATATATATATATATATATATATATATATATATATATATAAATATATATATATATATATATATATATATATATATATAATATATATATATATATATATATATATATATATAGATATATAGATATATGTATATATATATATATATATATATATATATATATATATATATATATATATATATATATATATATATATATATATATATGTATATATATATATATATATATATATAGATATATATATATATATATATATATATATATATATATATATATATATATATATATATATATATATATATATATATATATATATATATATATATATACAGGGTGCGGCGCCAAAATCCGGACAAAATTCAATTTAAATTTCGCCCCTTTCTATAAGATTTCGAGAGGTCGCGATTCGAGTACAAATAGTTTAACACATGTGTTGAAAATTCATAGCATCGAAAAAGTCGCAATGTTGAAGCCAAGTGCAGAGTATAATCGAAGAGCCGCGATAATCGAAAGTCTTCGCGCTGGGCGGCCAGCACGGGAGATTCCGATATCCGAAATCAACTGTATATGAGGTTGTTACTAAGTGCAAAGCTCAAGAGCAGTTAAGTGAAGGTTCAAGTACACCGGCAAGAAAGCAGCACTCAAAAGAACACACCGTGAGAACCCCTGAAGTCACCAAAAGGACTGAAGAGCTAATTCTGGAAGACCCGGGGCTATCGTTACGAAAACTGGCGTCTATTGTGAATGTGAGCGAGCCTATTATGCGGAGAATCGTTGAGGAGGACCTTCGATATTATTCTTACACGATCAAGGTTAGACAAATGCTTTCTGAGGCTGTAAGAACGAAGCGAGTGGCTCGCTGCAATTTGATCATATTTCTAAGGTTCAATTTGATCATTTCTAAGGAGTTTTGACTTCCGAATAGTCCAGATTTAAATTCCTTGGGCTATTACGTATAGAGCGTGATTGAAAAGGCTACCAACAAGTCTCGACATTCAAATTTGACATCATTAATGACCGCCATTGAGGCAGCGTTCGCCAATATTGACAGCGCAGAACTGCAGAGGGCGTGCGAGCGCTTCAGACCGGAAATGGAGGCCGTGATTGAAGCTGATGGGGGCTACATTGAATAATTACAATGTCAATAGATGCACGAAATGCCATGTAAGACGTTTTTGTACTTAAACTTCATTTTTCAATAAATATCACTATTTGAAGGATGTTCATTGATTTGTCCGGATTTTGATGACCCACCCTGTATATATATATATATATATATATATATATATATATATATATATATATATATATATATATATATATATAAAACTAAAACTATTTAATCGCTGTTGAGTGAATCATTTTAATAACATTTGATCGACATCATCGCGCACGGATTTTATATATATATGTAAATATATATATATATATATATATATATATATATATATATATATATATATGTATATATATATATATATATATGTATATATATATATAAATATATATATATATATATATATATATATATATATATATATATATATATATATATATATATATATATATATATATATATATACAGTCAACTCCGGTTATAACGAACCTCAAGGGACCGGGAAAATTAGTTCGCTATAGCCGATGTTCGTTATAGACGGAGGCATAAAAATACACATAAGAGACATACATATACACATACATATAATTTTTATTTATGCATCAATGTTCAAAAACAAAAAAAGTAAAATAAACAATATTTTTCGAACTATCCATTGATTGAAAATTTTTATTCTTAAGTTATGCGCGTACATATATTATTTATACATTCTGAAAATAATTTGTTATTTAAGTTTGCATGTGGGTGTTCAGTGCTGTCTTGTCCGTATGTGCTTCTAATTCAGCCAAACTATTTAGAATATTTTGAGATGCATCGCGCGATTGAAGAAAGGTATGAAGTTCACTTAAATTTTGTTTTGCTGCACTAACAGTTATAACCGGTGCTCTATGTGGCATGTCATCTTCATCCTCATTTTCCGAATTGTCACGATAAGTGCTGGCACAACCTCTTATAGAAGAAACGATGTCATCGTCGGTTAACAAATCAAATGTGATAAGGTTATTATCTACGGTGATGTAGTCACGTGAAATGAAGGTATTGGATCCTTCGGAACCTATGGTCCTCGATTCCTGTTGACCTTCTTCGATTCATATTTCATCGTTAGCATTTGGTACACCTTCAACATTAGTTAAATAAAAACCAGCATGCTTAAAACAGTTTTTTATTGTTTGAGAGGATACTCCTTGCCAAGATCTATGAATAAGATTGATCGCGTCCAGAATAGTAACAGTAGCTGTTGTCCCAGCATCAATGTTTTGAATAATATTTAACAAAAGAGCTTGCCGATAGCGACTTTGTAGGGCATGTATAACACCCTGGTCCATGGGTTGAAGTAACGAACTAGTATTTGGTGGCATAAAAACAAGCTTAATGGATCGTTACTGGTCAACTGTTGGGTGCGCTGGGCAATTATCCACTAACAAGACAATTCTCCGTTTGTTTCTAGTACATTCTACATCCCATTTCCGTAAGTAGTCGGTGAAAATTTCAGATGTCATCCATGACTTGGTGTTTGTACGATAATCAACAGGTAAACTCTTCACGTTTTTAAAACATCGCGGATTTTGTGCTTTGCCTATTACTAGCAGCTTTCTTTTCTCTGATCCCGACATGTTGGCACATACTAAAAGTGTTATTCTATCCTTAGCTTGCTTTCCCCCTTTACACTGCTCTCCTTTAAATTTTAAAGTTCTGTCGGGAGTTAATTTATAGAAAAGGCCAGTTTCGTCGGCATTGAATATGTCATCAACGTGGAATTCTTGTTTAATTAATGGCCAAACAGTGATACTGCTGCTTTGCCCACAATTTTCTCGCTGCATACATTATGACGTGCCTTCCATCGCTCGATCCAACCTTCACTGCAAACAAATTCGTTCTGTATTTTCCTGGCGAAATCTTCTGCTTTCGTTTTTAAAACTAAAACTATTTAATCGCTGTTGTGTGAATCGTTTTAATAACATTTGATCGACATCATCGCGCACGGATTTCCGATTTTTTTTTAACTTTCACGTAAGTTTTTTCGTATGCACTAAGCAATTCCAGCTTATTTTTGTAAATTGTTCCTACTGTCGACTTGCACAAACCTCTTTCTCGGCATACGACACTCTGCATTTTCCCACTTTCAATTTCACGGATAATTTCACATTTTTCCTCTAATTGTTCCTCCATTGTTCTTCACGTTCGTCAATGCAGAATATTATTTCGTTACTACATAGACGAACAATACAACCACATTCGGGGAAGTCCCCAATCATATCGAGGTGTTCTTTACGCACACTCTTCACACTCACCGTACACATCGAAGCATCGTTCATAGATTAGTGTCACGAAGTTTGTTATAGCCATGTTTTAATCCAAATCGGATGGAAAGTTAGTTCGTTACATCCGATAGTTCGTTATATACGAGTTCACTATAAACGTTTATTTTTAATACATTTCCTATTGGTCACGCGCCGGGACTTAAGAATAGGTTCGCTATAAACCATGGTTCGTTATAACCCGGGCCGTTATAACCGGAGTTGACTGTATATATATATATATATATATATATATATATATATATATATATATATATATATATATATATATATATATATATATATATATATATATATATATATATATATATATATATATATATATATATGTATATATATATAGATATATATATATATATATATATATATATATATATATATATATATATATATATATATATAAATATATAAATATATATATATATATATATATATATATATATATATATAAATATATATATATATATATATATATATATATATATATATATATATATATATATAGATATATAGATATATGTATATATATATATATATAAATATATATATATATATATATAGATATATGTGTACATATATATAAATATATATATATATATATATATATATATATATATATATATATATATATATATATATATATATATATATATATATATATATATATACATATATATATAGATATATGTATATATATACCTAGTCTAGCCATAAATACTGTTACAAACTTTTTGAAGCACTGTTCAATAAAAGAGGTGTTATATGTTAAGAAATCATTGTTTATTTATTAAATGCATTGTCAACAACGGAAATGGCAACAAATTATTCAAAGTGATTGCCTTTTGCCTTTACATAAGCCTTTAATCGAGCTGGTCACTTATCTATGGAAGCACGCACGACTTTAATCGGAAAGTTGGCGACTGCACGTGTAAGAGACTTCTTTAAAGATTCGATATTAGAATGTCTTTTAGAGCAAGTCATTTGCTCTAAGACAGACCATAATTCGTAATCCAGCGGATTCAGGTCTGGGCTAGAGGAAGGCCAATCTTCAGCTTTAATAAAATCTGGAACATTTTCTTCAAGCCATTTTTGGGTTGACTTCGCCTTATGACCTAGTGCAGAATCTTGCTGGAAACTCCAAGGCTGATTTTTGAATAATGACGTGTTGAGAGGTTTCACTACACTTTCAAGGAAACTTTCTTGATAAATTTTGGCAGACGTTTCGACGCCCTTCTCACAAAAATGCAACTTTGTCACCCCGTTGTAGCTAACACCCCACCAAACCATTACTGAGGCTGGATGATGACCTCTTTGAACCTTTTGGGCAACTTGAGAAGCTTCTCTGGCACTGCGAGCATAAACCCTATCGTTTTGTTTATTAAATGTTTCTTCGACAGTAAACATTTTTTCGTCCGCAAACAAAATTTTACGGTGTTCTTGGTTTGCGTACGGGCAAAGTAATCGTTTTGATTTTTCCACTCTATTTTTTTTTAACGAATTTGTTAGTAAATGCCCGGTAGATATACGATAAGCACCCAACCCCAAGTCACTTTTGATGATACGTGAAATTGTTCTTTGGGGTATTTTCATCTCACGCGATAAAATTTTTTGTTTCCGAAGAGGATTACTGCGAATTTTCTCGCGCACGGCTTTAACCGCTTGAGGTGTTCGAGTAGTTCGCGGATGGCCACTTCTTGAACGGTCACTTACTCCAGACGTATCATTAAATCTTTCAATAGCCCGATATACAAACATTCGGCTTATACCAAGGGTATGCAGAGTCTTAAAAATATCACTTGGTTGCATTCCTACTTTATGAAGTGCAATCACAGCAATTCTATTTTCTTTGCCGCCCCAATCCATGTTCACTACACTAAAAATTAAACTCAAATGATGACAAATGCATCAAGCACAAGCGTACTATAGCGATTAGCTCAATTTTTAAGAAATGCAATATAACGGTTCCTTTCTGCTGGGTTTCCAAACCTTGTAACAATATTTATGGCTAGACTAGGTATATATATATATATATATATATATATATATATATATATATATAGATATATGTATATATATATTTATATATATATATATATATATATATATATATATATATATATATATATAAATATATAAATATATATATATATATATATATATATATATATATATATATATATATATATATATATATATATATATATATATATATATAAATGTAGTATATATACAGTTGAACTTCGATAACTCAAACTACCATCTGCCACTAAAATAATCCGAGTTATCGAGATTTCGAGTTATCGAATTACACATTCAAAAGTGTAAGTCAAGTGTTAGAAATAAAACGCAATTAATATGTTAGAAAGGCATTTAATGATTTGATAATTTAAACTTCCTTAAAATATTCCGATATCTGTGATTGATGTTCCATAGTTTTGTTCGAATTGTCAAAAAATGTTTCAATATCAGCTAGGGCTTTATAAACTGCTGTTGTCGTATGTTTATTTGTTTGTAAATACAAATACAAAACTTTTAAAGAGTCTTCAACTGATTTCTTCATCGGTTTTTGAACAATCTCGCATTTTATGTTCTCCTCATCGCTCGCAGGCTCGTTGGTAAACGTCTCCACAGATTCCGTTCGAATATCCTCGATTACGTCGTTGTCACTTGGAAATTCTATCGTTGTTAGATCTTCATCAATTTGTAAATAGTCGTGGAAAAAGTTTTCATTTTCCGATTGATTTGTTATATGCATCCAAGTCTAGAATTCAGATTCCAAGATTCGAATATCAGCTTCCGTAGCATTTCGGTTTTCTCTCAAGAAATGTAATGGCATATCGTCATCAGCCTCCCATGCAGAGTGTAGACCAAATCCCGCTTTGCGAAAACAATTAGAAATGGTCTCAGATTTAACATCAACCTTCCACGCTTTGGTCACCTCATCTATACAGTCCTTCAATGTAATAACACGTTTCGTATGCGATTCCATGTCTTTTATGATTTTCTTCAAGATTCTTCGACGATAATTGCATTTTAAGTTCTGTATTACTCCTTGATCGAGCGGTTGTATTTTTGATGTCATGTTTGGTGGGAAAAACGCAAGTTCAATTGACCGTAACTTACATTGAATACTTTGAGGATGAGCCGGACAATTATCAATGAGTAAGATAATTTTTCTTCCCGCTTGTGAAAACATTTTATCCAAATTCAAAAGCCATTCCTCAAAGTATTGGCCTGTCATCCATACCTTCGTATTTGATTTATAATCAACTGGTAGCCAATTAACTCCCCGGAAGCAGTGGGGGTTCTTACTTTTTCCTATTAGCAAAATTTTAAGTTTTTCTGATCCGTCCATATTGGCACCCAACAGTAACGTAACTCTCTCCTTGCTGTGCTTCCCTCCGTGACACTTTTCGTTCTTTGAGGTTAAAGTATTATTCGGTAAGCATCTAAAAAACAACCCCGTTTCAGCCGCGTTGCATTTCATACTTTTCCAATAATTTTGGTAGAACAGTACGTTTCCATTTCTCGCAATCTTCATATATATATATTTATATTTTTTTATATCTATATTTTTTTTATTTGCATCACTTTCCGACTCGTTTATTAGCTTAAATCTATTTTCTAAAGACAAACACTTCAATTTTCGCTTCGATGTCATATCTTAAAATACAAAATTATGACCAAAACAAAAAATCGTTTATGTATAATCGCTCAAAACTAGAATAAATCGAATTCGCTAGAAAACACGACTGAAGTTTATCGCAGCAAACGCAGTAGAAGACTGTTACCAGAACGCTATTTTGTCGCAAATATTGCTTTGAGTTCACAAGCCCGGCACAATACAATGATCTACCTAAAATGCATCTACAGTAAATTGGTGATTCCCCGAAAAATACGACTTGTCGAAGGTTGATGCCTTATTTTTTATTTGAGTTATCAAGAAATTCGAGTTATCGAAGTTTGACTTATCAAGGAAAAAATGTATGCAGTTATTGACTTTGGCGCTGTTGCCACTAAAATTTGTTCGAGTTATCGAAGTTTGAGTAGTCGAAGTTCGACTGTATATATATATATATATATATATATATATATATATATATATATATATATATATATATAGATATATATATATATATATATATATATATATATATATATATGTAGTATATATATATATATATATATATATATATATATATATAATATATATATATATATATATATATATATATATATATATATATATATATATATATATATGTATATATATATATATATATATATATATATATATATATATATATAATATATATATATATATATATATATATATATATATATATATATATATATATATATATATATATATATATATATTTTAAGAGTCCTTCACACGAAGCTTCAAACAATCACAACACCAAATACAATGATAAATGATTTATTAATTATATTACGACACAATCTAATGACATGTCACTCGCGATTGCAATGGCGTCTTCTCTGCTATTGTCTTTCTCGAATTCACACAACGGCGTCCTCCACTTTACCCGGTTGCCAGACTTCTTACTTGTCCTATGTAAGTTTACAGCGGTTTCGGCACGAAACAGCTGATTGGTGGTGCCTGTATCCGCAGTGGTTGTATGATCTATCTTACAATATATATATATATATATATATATATATATATATATATATATATATATATATATATATATATATATATATATATATATATATATATATATATATATATATATATATATATATATATATATATATATATATATATATATATATATATATATATATATATATATATATATATATATATATATATATATATATATATATATATATATATATATATATATATATATATATTTTAAGAGTCCGTAACACAAGACTTAAAGCAACAATACAACACCAGATATAACAATAAACAGTTTATTAATCAAACAACAGTACAATCGGATGGGATTTCACTCGCGATTGCAATGGCGTCTTCTCTGCTATTGTCTTTCTTGTATTCACACAACGGCGTCTTCCACTTTACCCGGTTGCCAGACTTCTTCCTTTTCCTATGTAAGTTTACAGCGGTTTCGGCACGAAACAGCTGATCGGTGGTGTCTGTATCCGCAGTGGTTGTATGATCTATCTTACAACTCGGCCAACCTGACTGTCGATCGACCTCGATCGAAGGGGTTGTGGAAACAGGATTTTGATTGTTATTGGTGTCATCAGCGGTATAAGAGTTTCGTATGTTTTCATCATCTTCAGTTAGGTATTCCTGCATCCCAGTTGTCTTCATCCAGGTATTCTGCATCCCAGTTGTTTTCGTCTAAGTATTCTGCGTCCCAATCGTCTTCATTTAAGTATTCTGCATTCCAGTTGTCTTCGTCTAGATATTCTGTGTTCCATATATCTTCATTTAAATATTCTTCCTTTTGGTTGTCTTGAGTTAAGTAATCTTTGTCGTAATTGGGTTCTTGGTTTGGATTTGTATGTTTGGCGGAAGTCGGAATATTTCTTAAGCTCGGAATATTTCTTAAGTTGTTATTAGATTCTCTATTTAAGGTTTCAGCAGTGTCTAAATTTCTATGGGGTATTAAAATTGTGTCTGAATTTTCAATAAGTTTTGTAATTATAGGTTTTTGACTTATTTTAGGTTTTAATTGCCATCTCCTCAGCCTGCCAGCTTCCACTATCCCATCATAAGGTAGTTGTGAATTTTGGCAGTCTTCAATGTCTCTTATTACATATCTGTCATGGTCTAATTTTTTATGTGCTACATAAGGGCCTCGGAATTTAGGAATTAGTTTTTTGTTTATGCCTGCTGTGGTGTCTACATTTCGCAATAAAACATAGTCGCCTTCGCGATATTCTTTCGCTAGTTTACTGTGTCTGTTGTAATATTCCTCGTTATAGGCCTGTGATTTAAGAATTGTTTCAGTTGCCGTTTTACGGATGAGTGGTAAACTTCTTTCTTCATTTATATAATTATCGTCCAGGTATTCATCTAGTTCGTTTACAATTTTGCCTCTTTGAGTGATGCCAAATAATAACTTACTTGGAGCTATTCCTTTTGGTGTTATTTGATAGCCTAGGAAATCTACTTCAGCGTATCCTATTTTGCATTTTTCTAGGTTTAGTTCAAGACCGCGGTATTTGATTCTCTTCAGGACTTCGGATAATAGACTGCAGTGTTCTTCGTAAGTTTTTGTTGCTAGCATGATATCGTCCATATAAATTACGATATTAATTACTCTCGATCAGATCCTGAAAGATTGCATTTATGAACCTCTGAAATACTGCAGGAGCATTCTTTAGGCTAAAAGGCATTTTTAAGTATTCGTATTGCCCATTGGGTGTTACGAAGGCAGTATATTTAATTGAACATTTTGCCATTCTGGACTTGATGGAATCCGCTTTTAAGATCCAAAACTGAAAAATAATTTTTTCCTTCCAGGTACTCAAGGCAGTCTTCTATTAATGGCAATGGGTAGTTGTCTCTGACCGTGAGTTTATTTAATCCTCTGTAATCTATCATAATCGGGTTTTTTTGTTCTTTTTGCGTACCAATACAATGCTGAAGCGTAGGGAGAGTTACTAGGCCTAATAATGCCATCTTTTATTAAGGAGTCCGTAATGTTTTTAACTTCTTGTTTCTCAAAACGGATAGTCTTCTCGGTGCACAATGGAATGGGACATCTGTTGTTAGATGAATATTCATCTCATATTTTAACGGTTCTATTAGTGAGTCATCCGGTTGGATATACGTTGTATTGAAATATTCATCAAGTCCTTTTGTTTAAGAGTTGATAGATGTTGGTCTATTTGCGGGAATATAGCTTCTTCTTCTATTCGATGTTAAATATATCTGGTAATACTGATTCCGAATCTAATTGTGCGGTTTTGATTCTAATGAAATTGAATTTAATTTATGTAATTTAGATTTTGGCAGCAGTGTATGAGAAGTATTTTAGTTGGGAAAGCCTTAACAGCTGAAGTGGCAACGTATCTTGTATCATTTTCGTGTTGTTTAATAAGTCAAATTTTTCTAACCTATTTTTAATAATATTTTGAGCACGGAAGGAAGATTCTTCGCAACTGATTTTCTCTCTTAATTTTAGTAGTTTTTCTTTTTTGTACTTAATTTTCTGACAGTTAGTTAAATGTATGTTTGCTATATTTAAGAAATCTCTTCCCAGATTAGAGGAAACAATGGTTTTTTCTTCTTTAATAACGTATAATTTTATTAGAAATATTTTCTCTTTATAAGTAATCATAACTTCAGTGTGTCCGATTATATTTATGGTATTTCCGCCTAACCCTTTATATTTTGGGTTGTTCTCGATGATGTTTGCTGATAGTGGCATTTTAGTAAAACTTATTAAGCTGATTGGGCTGCCAGTGTCAAATAGAGAAAAAATATTGTTAATTCTTCTGTTCGTCCGTGCTCAAGACTTGTTGAAAATATGACACTTACCCAATTTGATATTGCTACTCGGTTATGGCAATTTTCTTGTTCTTCGTCCGATGTCCTCGCTATTGATGTTATTGGTGATGAAGGCCTTGTACGGTTAATACTTCCTGCTATGGGCAGCAGTTGTTTTCTCGGATAATTCACTCGCTATGGATGTGTCCAGGTTTCCAACATTTGAAACAGCTTCCTTGTAGTCGTTTTTCATAAGGGCACTGGCTACTGTAGTGTCCGGTCCGTGAACAATTGAAACATCTTATTTCTTCGGCTGCTGCATGTGTTAAAAGTAGGTGATTAGATGGCTGTGGCGGCATACGGTTTGACGGTGGTGGCGGCAGGCGGAATGGCGTACGTGGCATCGGGTGGTATGATGGTGGATACATGTTTCTTTTATATTTTTCATTTATATATAATGGACGGTTTGTCTGAAGATTGTAACTGGTTGTAGGTACCGTAATAAATTGTTGCTTTTGATGTTCATCTATCTTGCTTGTCTCAACCTCATATGAAAATCGACGCGCTCCTTTTTTTAGCTCACTCATTGTGCTGCAGACTACTAAGGTGGCTGTATCATATTCACTTTTTTTTTACTTTGCTTACTGCGATGTCAATGGCTTCTAATTCTTCTAGTCCAGCTTGCTTTGCATTTGCTTGGATATTAATAATGAACCGGTGCAGTGGTTCATTCTCAGGTTTCCACCTTTTAGCTCTAAGATTTCGTAAATTTTCTTCGGTTTGCGGCATATCATCAAATTCTTCCAAAAGTTCATATTTAAGGTCTTCATAGTTTGAAGTTTCAGATACATCTAGAAATGCTTTAGCTGTGCCTTTTAGTGACCTTTTTAGGTATATTAATTTTTTATCTTGTTGAACTCCCGCGAGGTTTAATAATTCTTCAAGGTTTCTTATAAATTTTTGAACACTTTGGCTATTATCTCCCGAGTATTCTGGCAATGCTGTTTGGAGATCAGCATAGTTGACGGGATGTTCTATCTGGCTAAAATATTTATTCAATTCATATGTGGGTGTTAGAGCGGCAGCGATTGTAGGCGGCAGAATATTATCTTCAGTTTCTTCATTTTCTCCATTTTCTTCAGTTTCTTCTACAGCAATTTGTATCTTGGTTTTCTTTTTTTCCAATGAAATTTCAAGATTTTGGATATCCTGTTGTATTTCCAACAGTTCTTTTTTCCGGGCCGCTATTCTCAATTGCTGGATAAGTATTTCTTCTTCTTCTCGTAATTGTTTGGCCACAACTGATAATGGTTGGACTGTTTCATCTGGCGATTTTGACTGTAGTGCAGGAGTAATATTTTCTATGTCTTCCGTTATTGCTGAAGTTTGTATTAATTTTACTGAATCGGAATCGGCACTTCTTTTATTAAAAATTTTTTCGGCATTTTCACCCTATTTCGGCACTAAGACTGGCGACACTTTTTCTTCAAACTGTTTTTCTGGTTCATTCATTTTAGCAACTTTTATTTTTTGTGTCGTACTGTTTTTCTTAATCGCGCCCGTACTTTTCCCCGGCGTTGTCGCGTTCCCGCGGCTTCCCATAACTGATGCGGCCTCCTCGTGCCTTCTCGGGGTTATGGGCGCACTGCTCTTCTTTCGTGTAGACATTTTTCGATTACTGTTTTGGGTAACAACCCCACACCTGAGCTTTAAGAGTCCGTAACACAAGACTTCAAGCAACAATACAACACCAGATATAACAATAAACAGTTTATTAATCAAACAACAGTACAATCGGATGAGATTTCACTCGCGATTGCAATGGCGTCTTCTCTGCTATTGTCTTTCTCGTATTCACACAACGGCGTCTTCCACTTTATCCGGTTGCCAGACTTCTTCCTTTTCCTATGTAAGTTTACAGCGGTTTCGGCACGAAACAGCTGATCGGTGGTGTCTGTATCCGCAGTGGTTGTATGATCTATCTTACAATATATATATATATATATATATATATATATATATATATATATATATATATATATATATATATATATATATATATATATATATATATATATATATATATACGAGGGGCAAGTAAAAAATAAGGTTCCCAACGCTGTACACTCGCCGCGCGAGATACTAGGAGAAATCCGGCAACATCGCCTTCATTGTTGATCCCCCCCACTCCATTCCAACTACCTGGAAGATCACTGCGAAGCTTAGTGCCAGTCTAACAGCCATCCGCGATGGAGCCCGCAATCGCCGTCACCGCCAGGTGTGAAATCCGTTCAGTGATTCGATTTTTAAACGCGAAGAAGCTTACACCTATTCAAATTCATAGACAGTTGGAAGAAGTTTATGGCAAAGCTTGCATCAGCGTCCAGCACGTCCGCAAATGGTGCAGGGAGTTCTCCGAAGGACGCACAGACGTTCACGACGAGCAAAGGAGCGGGAGGCCATCGGTGTCCGACGAAGTCGTGGCGAAGATTGAGCGCATTCTCCTCGAGGATCGAAGAGTAACGCTTCGGGAGCTGGCTGATCAGGTTCCTGAGGTTTGTGAAAAAACCATCGACAACATTGTGACCGAAAAACTTGGTTATCACAAGGTGTGTGCGCGGTGGGTCCCGCATATGCTTTCAGAAACCCACAAAGACAATCGCGTCAAGTGTGCCGAGGGGTTTCTTCGAGAATGCGCCGAGAATACTGAAGAATTCTTGGACTCCATTATTACGGGAGATGAAACGTGGTGTCACTACGTCACTCCGGAAAGAAAAGAAGACTCGAAACAATGGCGCCATCCCGGGTCGCCGAGGCCGAAGAAGTTTAAGCAGA